>JADLIF010001796.1:0-40491 GCA_016648015.1 Steinernema khuongi | reverse complement strand
CGTATCTGAGATTTCGCACGGAGAAACTGTCCGTCGGAGAAAATGTCCGCGGAGAAAACATCCGTCGGAGAAATTGTCCGGCGGAGAAAATGTCCATCGGAGAAAACGTCCGGCGGAGAAAACGTCCTGCGGAGAAAATGTCCGGTTACCCTTCTGTGGTTCCCTAGAGAGAGGAGTTAATGGTGTGAGGAATTAACAAAATATGCTTCACGATCACCACAAATTGCGTCACTTTACGGCATAACAGATAGGATAAACTGCGTCATATGTAAAAGTTGTGATGTATGTCTGTAGTCCCACGACGAAATGGAATACGTTCCGATGTTCGGATCATTGTCTTACAAAAATGGCCACGAATGCACGAATCTCTCTGTTCAGTGATCTGTAAGAAGTAGTATCAAAGAGCTGTATATTTTTGAACATAGCTTGTTCCACTGTTGCAAAGTTTCTTCCGTGCTTATCTTACACTCTTTAGAATAAGATTCATCATTCTAGATGTCCCACAAAGTCCTGACACGCATATACAACCTTTATTACATCACGCCCTTGAGATCTGCCTACTCCTAACAGTAAATAAAGTAACGGGGCCTTTGCTAACTTTTTCGTTCTTGGCGAACGTTATCTTCAAGCAAATCCTTGCAACGGCCTGTCGGTAGGACTTCAAAGCAAGGAGCAGCAGAATGGAGTAGAGCGTCCCATGATTCGCCAGGATCACAACAGCAACCAAGCAGATATATTTCGCGTATGCACTATCTTGTTCTAGCAAAGTGTAGAATACAGCGATAAGTGGTGTGGCACCCAGGAATATCGGAGCAGTTGAAACAATGACCAGTATCCTTAGGATTTTCTTGTGAGTGTTCAGCTGCTTCTTCTCCATTTGTCCTTCTTCCTTTCTAATAGCAGCTATGAGCAGAATACTGAATATCAGGACCAGGATAATGGTTACAATAATGACACAAACAACAGCAGACACTGTCGTAATCTTCTCCGCTCCTTCAGGTTTGAAGCAAATGACGAAACTAGTGTCATCGGGAAGCTTAGCTCTCCCTGGATAATCCTTCTTTGGGATTGCCCAGCGATAGTAGAGTATTACGGTAACGGCTAAGGCGATGCCGTGGATACATACTCCAATTATAAGAGAGCGGTAGGCTTTCATGTAGTTTATGAACAGGAAAAGGAAGAACCGGTAGGCGAAGACCATCGCTTGTGACAGGATGGTGTTGACGACGCAGCAGAACAGCATAAGGCACATCAGATGAGAGAAGACCTCGCTGTCCAGGAAGCTCAAGGAGCTGAACGCACCTTCAATTCGGAAGCATTCTGCTGGATACAAAGGGTAGATGTGAATGAAGGTGAAGATTATATTGGCGCCGAAATTCCAGAGAAGTCCGTTCATAATGAAGTAGGACGAGTAGCGCATGGGTGGTGTCGTGTGTTTGACTACGATGAATATGGTAAAGAGCTTAACAGGAATGTGAATAGCAGCGGCTATGTGGAGAGCTACGTTGTAGAGGTCCTCGTAGGACTGCGCCATCGACGTGGGAACACTGTGGTCTTCGTAACAGCAAAATGTATATGACCAGGGAACCAAGCCTGGTCATAGGGTAATTAATTAAGGTCGGGGGTAAGCAAACAGGAGGCAGTGGCCATTGTCTTTGCTACATTTTCGCCTACAATCGCTGTTGACGCTTAGGCATATGGCCAAAAAACGAGCAACAATTTCCTTGACACTCATCTAAGGCCATTCAAGCAATCGCACACCTGTATTATGTTGTCTTTGAACACAGCATTCTTCTTATGGACAATGAAAGGTAACATAATATGAGCATACAATTAGACCTACAGATGCGGAAAGCAATCGCCTCGAGAGCCAAGCAGCGCCTATTGTGATGAGACCGGTGCAAAATCTGCGATCTGAACCACGCATAGCGTCTTCGCTATCTGACATTACTCATAACAGTCGTGACAGTTGTAGTTCGATCGCTTCCCGAAGCTTTCACGGGTTTGCAATAAACCGAGGCGTTCGGTTCACGGTTGACTGGTGCATAAAGCTTCCCAATAGGACCCGACATGAAATTGCCGGCAAGCATATATCTGGTTTTGTCGATCCCAACCTTCCTGCCCGAATGGTTAGCGCTGCTTGTTAGCATGACACTCTAGTGAAGGAGGTGGCTTTTGATCGAGGTACTCAATTTCAAAAGTGAAGTTCAGCACTTGAAGTTCTTCAATGCGGTTCCTAGTCAACGACGGACGTCCGAAGAATATCATCAAAAATATCAAACTATACATGTTGACCTTATTGATGTCCCGAACAACAACGAAAAACGGTCGAACGATTGTTATAATTTGGAATTTGCTAATTTTTGTCTCATGATTTGGAATACATTGTTCAGGAAGTGCAGCGGTGCATCCTATGGCTAACTGGGTACGGCAATAGAGTGGTCATGGTGTGGGGTTTCACACTTAATGTAACACTACAGAGGGAACAATGTCTACGTACATGTCTGCAAGACTCCATACAATGTGCCCAATCATCACTGTTCCTGTAAATATGTTTATTTAACTACACTGCTTGGACCCGTCGTACAAGAAATAAGGAGTTAATCTTATCGGGAACAAAATAGTTTTTCCACAACTTCGTTTTAAACGAAAACAACACGTGTTTAGCGGCCTTTCTATAGGACTTCAAAACCAGGATTAGCACAATAGCGTAGAGTGTTCCATGATTAGCCAAGATCACAAAAGCAACTAGGAAGGCATAAGTTGACAAACGAGAATGTGGTTCAATGACAGTGTAGATCGTGACGATAAGCGGCAGCGCCGCGAGGAAAACTTGAGGAGTTGAAATAATGAGCAGTATTTTCAGAATTCGCTTGTGAGTGTCCAGCTGCTTTTTATCCATCTGACCTTCTTCTTTTCTAATAACCCAAAGCAGAAGAAGGCTGAATATTAAAGATAACAAAGCGGCTACGACTACGACAGTGATAGCTGCGCAACTTATCATATTCTTCTCCAGTCCCTCCGGCTTGAAGCAAAATAAGAAACGAAGGTCAAGCGGTAGCTCAGGTTTCTCTGGATACTCCTTTCTTAAAACTACCCAGCGATAGTATAGAATTCCGGTAACAAATGCCGTTGCTCCATGATAAACCAGTCCAACCATGAAAGAGCGATAGGGCTTCATACTCTTAATGAACTTGAACAGGAAGAATCGATAGGCGAAGACCAAAGTGTGCGCCATGACAGCGTTAATGAGGCAACAAAACAACAGAAGGCACATCACATGAGAGAAAACCTCATTGTCCAGGAAGCTGACCGAACTAAGCACTCCATCAAAGCGAAAACATTCGGCAGGGTACAGAGGATGGATGTGCACGAAGGTAAGGATTATACTGGCACCGAAATTCCACAAAAGTCCGTTCATAATGAAGTAGGACGAGTAGCGCATGGCAGGTGGCGTGTGCTTGACTACGATGAATATGGTAAAGAGCTTAACAGGAATGTGAATGGCAGCGGATATGTGGAGCACCATATTGTAGAGATGCTCGTAGGGTTGCGCCATGGAGATAGAGAACAGAAATCGTCCTCACAAAAATGCAGAGTGTATTGCCACCAACAGGAGGACTTAAAGCGTAACCTCGTAGGTTAGCTATGTGGAAAATAGCCTTGTAGGTAACATAAGCTCTCACCGTTGAATGACACGGTTGATAGAAAAGTGTGGGGAGCAGAAAGTCAGGTGAAACAGTATATAATTAAAAAAAACGTAGAAAACAGCATTAAAGGGGAGGGCGGGGCACAATACAGTCCACATTAGTTTTTTCTAACCGTTCTGAATGAGGTTACTTCTAGTTTTTGTAACTTTTCTGACGATACTAAACGCGATTTAAGGGAATGTTATAGGTTATATTCCTGTGGACAGATGTTCTCAGATTGCACATATTTATTTAACTACATCGGCGTTTATTTATGTTTATTTAACTACAGTACTCGGTCCTGTCGTACAACAAATAAGGAATTGGCCTTATCCGAAACCAGTTCGCCTTTCCACAACTTCGTTTTAAAGGAAAATAACACGGTTCTAGCGGCGTCTCTGTAGGACTTCAAAGCCAGGATCAGTAGAATAGCATACAGCGTTCCATGATTAGCCATGATCACAACAGCAACCAAGCAGGCATAGGTTGCAAAACGAGCATGTGGTTCAATCGCAGTGTAGATCGCGACGATAAAAGGAAGCGCTCCGAGGAAAACTGGAGGAGTTGAAATAATGAGTAACATCTTCAGAATTCGCTTGTGAGTGTCCAGCTGCTTCTTATCCATCTGACCTTCTTCTTCTCTAATAACCCAAAGGAGCAAAAGGCTGAATACCAGAAATAACAGAACAGCTACGATAACGACAGTAATAGCAGCGCCACTTATTATAGTCTTCTCCAGTCCTTCTGGTTTGAAGCAAAAGAGGAAGCGAGAGTCAAGTGGTAACTCAGTTTTCACTGGATACTCATTCTTTAAAACCACCCAGCGATAGTATAGAATTCCGGTAACACATGCTGTTACGCTATGAAGAATTAATCCAATTATGAAAGAGCGATAGGGCTTCATACTTTGAATGAACTTGAAAAGGAAGAACCGATAGGTGAAGACCATAATTTGTGCGACGAGGGCGTTAAAGAGGCAACAAAACAGCATAAGACATATGGTGTGAGATACGATCTCATTGTCCAGGAAGCTGACCGAACTAAGCACTCCATCAAAGCGAAAACATTCGGCAGGGTACAGAGGATAGAGGTGCACGAAGGTAAGGATTATATTGGCACCGAAGTTCCAGAGAAGGCCGTTTAAAATGAAGTAGGACGAGTAGCGCATGGATGGTGGCGTGTACTTGAGCACGATGAATATGGTGAAGAGCTTAACCGGGATGTGAATGGCAGCGGTTGTGTGAAGAGCCATGTTGTAGAGATGCTCGTAGGCTTGCGCCATGAATGTAGGGAACAGTACCAGGTCCTTCCAGAAACGTAAAGTATATGAACTACAGGAGGAGGAGGAGCCAAGGATAGCTGCGTGGAAAACAGCCTTGTAAGAGGATAGGTCTCCACCGCTGCATAATAATGGGTGGTTGTTGGAAAAGTGTGGGGAACAAGGTGAAACAGCTTACAATTGAAAAGATGTTAGGAATGCAACGTTGATAACACACTAGTGCTTAGTTCCCAGAATTAAAAGCCAGATGCAAAAGTCAGGTGAAAGCGTGACTTGACAAGACAGAACAACAATTTTTTGGAGAGACAAAAGGTTCAGCTACCAGAAGTACTTGACTTAAGTAATGGGTTATCTTACGCATTGCTACCATACATAACCGTTGTACATACGTGGGTTTCAGTGACGAATGTCCTGTACGGACGGCTAATCAGATTTACAGAAACGGTCAAACGCTAGTATTTACGCTGTTCTTGTTTGTTGTTATGATTTAATTGTCCAAAGTTCAGGCGATTCACAACTGCAGCACAATATCGCTATTTCAAGTAATCGGTAACATTCCTCTGGATAAAGAGGGTGCAGGTGCATGAACTGCGTGAGGACTAGGGATGCAACCGAAACAAAAAACCGGTTGCATCCCTGGCAAAGAGTTTAATGACAGCGCGAGTCGGTTTTCTTGGCTTATCATTATGTATATTTTGGTAGGCCGTTTTCAGTTTCCATAGAAATTTCCAATAACCTTGTACTATGTGGATGTTTGATTCCAATAAAGGCAGCAATAAGCTAGTAGAATTTTCATGCAGGAGCTGAACAACGCCGGCTCTTCTTATGTCGTGGTTATGTTGCGTTTTATACCGATCGAAGGACAAGCTGCTTTCATCAAGATAAAAGTACTAATCAACGGCGGTTATCTACGAGAACGGTTATATTTTTGTTCTTAGAAAGAAAAAACTAAATTTTCCAAAAAAATAAAAAAAATTTTTTGACCCCGACGTGATTCGAACACGCAACCTTCTGATCTGGAGTCAGACGCGCTACCGTTGCGCCACGGAGTCATGCCAAAGCGGCTACGCCGCAGTCATAAACCGACTGACGATAAGAAAATGACGAATATTTTTACAAAGGAGCACAAAACATAAAATAATAAGCATAGAAGTTGTAATGCACAAATAGAATTTGCTGAAAGAGCAGTTGTACTCTTGAACTATGAAGGGAGACATTCAGAAGCTATGTTTCTAGCCCACCGCATACTTGTAGCGGTACCATAAAGAAAGGAAGGAAGAGAGAAACTATATGCACACTGTTTGCGTTGTGAGACCATAACTCTATTATTTTTCAGCATTTCTTTTAGTGCGAGTGATTGAGTTCGGCACAATCCCAACTTCGGATCAATACCGTCCAGCGGCCCAATAACAAGGTTGGATGATCGCGCGCTCTCCTTTTCCAGCCGGCGCGCAGCCGTCGACTTTTGCCGCAGCCGCAGGTTGCCCGACGGCTCACATAAACGGTCTTTTGCCAATGGCGGATGCTCGTGTCTTCCGTTGCCTCTTCTTATGGCCCTCTTCCCACGCTTTTTGAATGTACAATAACATCACACACGTTTTTCCATAACCAGGAGCCGACGTATCTTTTTTCAGTGGAAGCTATCAATCACCCTTCACACCCTCAACATACATGGAAAGACAGTCCACAGCATTAGAAGCGTTAGTTGTTTGTTCTAAGTAATCTAAATTTTTATTCTTTTCAGTCTTAAGGAGGAAGTCCGCCGCTGGGCACGAGAGTGGCGGCAGAAGGTCCGCGATATCGAGAGAGAACTTAGCGAGCTCGAGGCTTCGATTCAACAAACGCACACGAGGGTCACTCGTCTTAACAGGTAACCATGTTTATGCAGTTTTTGATAGGCGTGACCATGTTAGAGAGGGCAGGACGACAGCTCCTGTGTTGTCCCGGCCTGATCTGGAGACGACACGGACCGACTGTTGATTTCGGAGGATTGTTTGTAAAGACAGCGGAGGGATGTTTCTGAAACTACAAAAACTGTCAAGTATCTCCAAAGATGATCCATTAGCCAACATGATTTCGACGGCTGCATTCGATATTATGCTGCGTTGTGTTATATTTTTGTAGAATTGAAAACCATTCCCTTAGACCCTTAGATTTTTCAAATTGACTAACTGTAGTTACATTAATTTTCTTGCTGCAGAGCTCAACGACG
The DNA here is from genome assembly GCA_016648015.1 of Steinernema khuongi. NCBI lineage: Eukaryota > Metazoa > Nematoda > Chromadorea > Rhabditida > Steinernematidae > Steinernema > Steinernema khuongi. Next base: position 33,311 of record JADLIF010001796.1, on the reverse strand, counting down.
TCTTGTCGATCGCCATCGCCACCTTACCTTCCAGAGATATCAAGCATACGCTCTTATGGAGAATCTTTTTGTGTACCTGCAGTAAGTCGACAAAGAACGGACGCAATTTATCTATACATTGCTTTAGTATCCTTGCGAAGGAGCAGCTCTAGTCAATACTTTCCTGATCTCGGACTTGTATAAATCTTGTATATACTGCCATCTTGTATAAACATATATTTATTGTATGTAATATAACACAAAACACACTTAAGCGCTGGCGGAGTTGTTAAGTAAAATATTTACATTTCATTTTCCAAAAATTCTATGCTAAACGTGTGAACAGGCCAAAAATCTTAACACTTTAGCGACCGGTTTTTCTTTGGATTACTTTCACCGAAAGGAGGAGGCCAACCTGTGGACATCGCAAGTGATTAAATTTTCAGTCGCCACAGGGCAGACACACCGACGTTTAAGCGTAAACGATACATAAGTTTTAATCTTGTCCCAATGTTATTGAGCGAGCAAAGCATCAGACTGATATATTTTTACACCGGATACTACATTGTATTTTTCTTAGAAGAGAGCAGGATTGGTTGCAGACGTTTCTTTCGTGTTGCTTTAAATTTTTGCGTGCCATTCTTTTATCGCCGTATTTCGTATTTCACTGTGAAAAAAATTTATTCACAGGCATGAGGAATAAGTAACATTTTCTACAGGAAAATCGCATAGAAACCAGCAATCACCAGAAAAAATTGAGGATGGATTGGAAAAAAATTTGGACGAAGCACGGATACAGTAGTAAACGGAAACATCTGGACCTGGTATTACTCACAGTGCGTGTGAAAGGTATCCATATGAAAAGAGGTTCTAGCGGAGGGTGAGGCACTTGCTGGAAAGACAGAGGGTAGAAACTGTACAGCTTCAACAACAGTTCAATAACAAACACAATTTCTGGATCCAAAAACAATGGAACCTGAGCCTTCTTCGAGCTTCTTCTTATGTTGAGCGATGTGAGGTGAGCGAGGAGCTAGGCGGCGGCGGTGCGAGGAGCGTCGGTTCTTGAGCTGGAACTTCTGGCCTTGGCATCTAAATACTCTTTTGTATGGACAATTCTTGGAAGATTTAGCTTTTGATTCATGGTAGTAGATGGTAGTAGAAATTTTAGTAGTTAGTAGTCTCTTACCTGCTGAGCTGATGTCGGGAACAGGACGGATAAGGGGAGGCGCCACATGGGCAATGATATTTGACTTAGAAAACTCTCCATCGAGATCGGACTCTGCTCCATGGCGGAAGCACTTCGGTTCGTAGACGTGGTATTTCGTAACTCAATAAAGAAGCGGTTCATTAAGCTAAGCTCGCAGTTATATGGTCTGTACAGAAAGCACTTATACCTTTCGAGCCTATCAAGCCGTTTCTCCGAGATTTTCTTTGCTCCTCGGAATGCTTGTACTTCGGGAATCACACCTATAAAGAAGTGAATGCACAGAAAGCAGGTAAAATTATGTACGCCTTACCTTCCATGGAAGAAATTCGTTGATTAAGACGAGATGTGCTTTCGTTCCACTCATCTTGACGAACTGCTTGTCCCATCAGAGTGCGCAATTCGATTTGCACCGTATGCACCGTATTCTTATTTTCCTCCACATTCTTTTCGATTTTCATCACTCGCTCGTTCAGCAGGTCGGCGTTTGTCATGATCCTGAAAATAATTCATTTATGAATTACCCATAAATGTTCTTTCCTTTGTGAAGTTTTTTTGGTTTGCGTTAGAATCCTCACCAAAAAAAATTTAAATCATTTTTGTCGCGTACTTCCTCAGATCCAAGCCGGAGATTTTAAAGTCAGCTTTTTAGTCTTTTTTGTCTGCAATTTTTTATCTGCGTTTCGAATTTTTTTGAACTATCTTAATTTTTTAGAAGCTTATTTAACACAGAATGTTTTTGGATAAGAGTGTATTAGACAAAAGTTAAGTAAGTAGCAATACACACAAATAAGAGGCAACCGCATGAAGTTAAGGGGAAAAGAACTACTCAAGCGTACGTTTTTTGCTTTGCGTTCTTTATTTATTGGGAGCCACACCAAGGAAAATCAAAATAATTTTTGTTTTGGTTTACTTCATATTTATTAATAGATATAAAAATGTTTTACATGTGCTAATTTACGAAGGGAATTTCAAGATCATTTTCGAGATCGAGATTTCAATTTCAAGATCTCAGTGTTTTACCGATTTTCTGCTCACGTTCGGTATACATATTCAGCATCGTGGAGAATGTACCGTAACTGTTTTCCGACTATATTTAATTCTTTTATATCACTTTTGTTTGGGTTAAAATTCTTCTACTCCAATCATTCCCATTTTTATATTTATCCATTTAAGGAAAATTGAAGCATAGAAAATCAGAAAATCTCCAAAAATCCCTCCAAAATAAATTTTCCAATAGGCGAAAAAAATGAAAAACCTAAAGAAGGTTGGTCATATCCTAAAGCACTTACTGTTCTTGCTGTCCTCTTAGTGATTCGAATTCTTCTTTACTTCTGAGCACATGCTCCTGCGCACACGTCTGAAGCTCTTGAATGGACTTTTCGTGCGTCTCAGCGCTGCTTTGCAGATCCGATAATGTGCCGATGGTCAGTTCCTTTCTGAAATGGAGAATGCTACAATATCCCGAGAAAAACTATATGGAAATTTCATCGAAATTTCATCTTCATCTTTTTCAATAATTTGCGACTCGTCTTTATAATGCATCGGCCCTTGTTGTTGAGACTATTTCCGAGGTCGTCAAATTTCCTAAGCTATTATGAGCAAAAAAGGAACAATGCTCACAAAACACCGATCTCCATCCTCATCGCTTGCTGATTCTCCTGAAGAGCTTGAACCTGGCTTCTTATCCTAAAAAAATAAGTGGATACGGTAAGAGGTCGAGTATTTCCTCTACCCATCGATAGTCCTGTCCAGCCTCTTTTTGAGCTCACAGTCGTAAATTCGATTGGCCAGGATTCCAATCTGAATGTCGCTCGACTCCTTCTCTCTACAATAATCGATTAGAAGATTAGAGTACGGGTGGAAAGTAGTACTTTTCGAATTGAGCGCAAAGAGCGTTGGAGGCAAGGAGACGTGATTGCAGGTCGTTGCACTTGGCAGTCAGCGAGCGGATTTCTTCTTTCAGCGCCTCCTTTTCGGAAGTCCTCCGCTTTGCCTTTCGAGCTGGCACTGCCTCTCTACAATGGAGATATTGAACTTACGCAGTGTCGAATTGAATCAAATCTAATTTACCCACACAATATTAATAGTGCCCATATAAAAGACATTTGTACAGGAAGAAAAAGCGTTAAATTTTGGGAGCTGTGGCCTCCACAGAGACATATCAAAATTAATATCTAAATCTGTTTTAATCCGCATATTAGGGTTCTTGTACAAATATGTTTTGTATGCGTACAGTACTATTTTATTTTTTTGCAGCTCTAGCGTTTATTTATTCAATGAAAATAACTGATCGCAATGATTCTTTAACTGCAACACTTCAAAGAAATTTATTGCCATAATTTTTCCTTATTTATGGCTTCCAGGGTTTACAGAAAATACAGAAATGCAAAAATTATGTAAACCATTTCACCCATTTTTTTCCTAAATAAGTCACTTTCTTCGCTCCTCGCCTTTAACGCTATTTCAATCTCTATTCCAATATTTTCTATCTTGCATTTTACCTCTTTGCGCTTCACAAAACCAATGTCACGTATTTTGTTTGTATGATGGAAACGGAAAAAACTAACAGCTTAACATAATACCGCATACTAAAAAAAAGGATGTGTTCGGGTCGTCATTAAAGAAATTCTTTATGTAATATTTTTGTTCTTCATATTTCAAACTCATACAAATTATGCCTGGTACTCAATTTTTCTTTGAGGGCTATAGTCACCCTGTCGAGCACACCTATATTTGACCTGTGACTATTTTTTTGCTTTTTTGCATTTTTTTACAAATTATCACGAAATTTTTCCCACATTATCGGACAGACAGCAACGCTTTTTTTATCAACAACTAAGAACCTCATAGCTTTTAAACCTCATAAAATTTAAGGAGTTGTTAACATTTCTACGGTTTTCAAAATTAATTTTTGAGTTTACAATTCTCCGCCATCATTCAGAAACTTCCTTTATTTTTTTGTTGCTCAGTAACTTACTCGTTATCTGGTTCTGCCACATGACCTCTCTTTCGCGAACGTCTTGGTGCCCTCTTTGGTCTTCCAAGGATCTGCTCATCGGCCACCACTTCGTTCCTCTCCATTGGCGCACCCTGATCCGAATGCTCTTCCATTGTAGCTTCTTTTAAGGTCAGACTAAAAGAATATTTGTAGAGACAGAAACGAGTCTGCGAAACGCGCACAAAACACAACTCCCTCACACCAGAGAGTGTCACCTCTCTGGGAGTCTTTCTCCCGAGGAAAAACGAAAACCTGTCACGGCGCCAAGGTATATATGGAACTATGGGAATGTGGCCTTAGGCGCTTTAGTTTGGAAAAGCCTTGGCGAAATTCGTAGTATCCGAATCAAATTAGCTGCAATGAGAGCGCATATTAACGCCTTGTGCGCGGCGTATTAAGGTTGTCACTAGCCGCGCCCCACGGCCAAGGAGGCGACGCGTTGGATTATGCGAATGTTTAGCAACGCCCGGAGACATACGTAAACAAAGGGCGGAAAATGATAAAGCAACGCGATAAACGTTATGGGGAGCGATTCCACCTGTGGCGAGGCACATATGGCCGCCGCTCATGCCTTTCTAATTATCTCGCTTATCTGGCCCGAGGGATCATTATGCGACAGCCAGGTGTTCATCATCCGTGAAATAATAGGCGGATATGTGATGGGACCGCCGCGGTCACGTACCATAAGCCACAGTGGGGGAGGACAAGAAACACCGGCTTGAAATACATAAAAGAGTTACTGCACCGAATGTAAGAGGTTTCTAGGAACACAGCAGGGTTTGGTGTCTTTTTGAACTTTGTAAACGTAAGGTCTAACTGTTAGAAAAATCTCAAAAGTGTGAGTACTGTACAACGTTCTCTGAAGCGTGGGAAGAATGCCATAAGAAGAGCCGAAGGAAGACACGGCCGTCCACCGATGGCGAAACACCGTTTTATGAGGGTTGGCACCGTCGCGCTACACGGCTGCAACAAATCGGTCGGCTGACTGTGGGCTGCGCGTCGGCTGGAGGAGGAAAGCGCACGATCAGCGACTGAATGTCCGATAGTGACTCTGTCATGTATCGGGCCGTCGGACGGTATTGATCCAAAGTTGGAATGTCGTGAAGGTTTTCAAAACGTTTGCCTTCGAAAAGAAAGACAAGAAGTTTGATCTGACCTATATATTGAGGGCTTTTCCATCGCATTAAGGAACCCAAAGGTGGAATACGATATCACGTGTGGTACGGTCGGTAATAGGAAAGGTTGCGGTCTTCCGAAGAAAACATCGCGCAATCTAAGCATGTTGTCGTCCGTTTTTCTATCGGTGTGACCAGTAACCCTAGCATTAGGTATTCAAGGCACTTGAAAGGACATGTTTTTTGACCATAAGATTTTACCATAAGATTTCTCATTTCTGTATCATAAGATTTGAATAAGATTTCATGGAAGTCCGAATATTCAGACACGAATCTTTTTTAAATCTCTTCGATGTCGTAACTTCGGAGAGAAAGCTGTCCATCTCATTGAGATGAGATCATGGTGCACAACGAGATCACGTGCAGCACGGACGGAAAGAGCAAATGTTACAGTCCCAGAGCAAAAACACTGCGCATAAATTTTTTTTTCTTGTTACATTTAGCCACTCTGTCGCACCGCGACGAGATGGACTACAGTATTTGACCGGTCTCGATTGGAAGTTTGATTTTTCACCAATTTTATAATTTTGTTTAAGTGACATTTCCAGTTTCTATGTTTAAGTGGCTATAAATCCGTTTGGAGCACATGAAAGATCGCCCGATCAATCAAAGAACACCGAAGTCAGTTGACGTTCCACTCTAAGACAAAGACCCATGAGTGGGACAAAGCCTCATTACTTGGGTACATTCCTCTCGCCACCCGTTTCACCCTTTTGCGGGTCCTATATAAACCCGTCATGTGCCGCTCCTTCATATCATTCGACTGTGACTTCCACGATGAAGTCACTTTCCATCGCCGTGATCGCAGTGCTCCTGGCGGGCGCGATGACGCTCTCTGGTAGTTTCGCTTTCCTTTTGGTTTGCTTTCAACGAATCTTTCAGTGGTCAAAAGGGCGAGCAATTCCTACGGCGATGAGCCTGTGGCGCCTTCTGGAGGAGGTGGAGAATCTGGAGGTGGTGGAGGAGGAAGTGGAGGCGGCGGTGGATACAAAACCGGTGGTGGAGGTGGAGGTTCTTCTGGCGGAGGTGGCGGAGGATCCAGTGGAGGAGGAGGTGGAGGATACCAAGCCGGTGGAGGCGGAGGAGGTGGTGCAGCTGCAGGAGGTGGCGGTGGATCCAGTGGAGGAGGTGGCGGTGGATCCAGTGGAGGAGGTGGTGGAGGCTACCACGCCGGTGGAGGTTCTTCTGGCGGAGGTGGCGGAGGATCCAGTGGAGGAGGAGGCGGCGGATACAAAACAGGCGGTGGTGGAGGAGGAGGCTCTTCTGGAGGCGGAGGTGGTGGATCCAGTGGAGGAGGTGGTGGAGGATACCACGCCGGTGGAGGCGGTGGCGGCTCTTCTGGAGGCGGAGGCGGAGGATCCAGTGGAGGAGGCGGTGGCGGATACAAAACCGGCGGTGGTGGAGGAGGTGGTGCAGCTTCAGGAGGTGGCGGTGGAGCCTCATCGGGAGGCGGCGGAGGAGGCAGCGGCGGTGGTGGCGGTGGATACAGAACTGGAGGTGGAGGTTCTTCCGGAGGAGGTGGTGGTGGATCCAGTGGAGGAGGAGGCGGCGGAGGAGGATATAAGGCTGGTGGCGGAGGCAGTTCAGGAGGTGGCGGAGGTGCTTCTGGAGGAGGTAGCGGTGGTGGAGGTGGAGGTGGCGGCGGAGGTGGAGGCTACTCATCTGGAGGCGGCGGTGGAGCTGCTCCTGTACCCGTCGAACAAGCCCCTGCTGCAGTGGAACAAGCCGCTCCTGCTGCTCCCGCTGCTGTTCAGTCTTCGGGATATTAACTCCAATCAACCTCATGACTTGTAATCAATTTAATTTATTATTTTCATCAATAAAGTGCACAAAAAAATCTGGCATCAATTTTTGGCAGTGTACAGTACAGCAAGATTATTAAGAATATGTTTATTTTTTGTTGTTGTGCAAGTTTCTGGACGCCGCGTTCACTTAACTGTTTTTATATTATCAAATTATCTCCTTGTATGGCACGTAAAAACATTACAATTCGATCAGCTTCTTGTTTATTGATTTCAGTCCTTAGATTTGAAACAAGGGCTTCAAAGAGCACAAATTTTTCTACAACTTAATAATGTGATTTCGATCTTTTGTGACGATTGATAGTAGGAAAAACATCGCAGAAAATCGGCAGCAGTATATGAGATGCTGCTTTTGGGCTTGACAATTACGCTAACACGGTAGCAAAATGGTCATTTAAGGTTGCTGGAGTTCTACTTTCGCCAACTTAAAACATGTGAGATATAAATTAACTATGACATTGTTATGTGTTGTTGTATGGCCATAGTATAAATAAAGATTTTTGTACTTTATTTTTGTACTTTCGCCAGATTGAAATATGCGGTCAATTTAAATTATGATAATTGTGAATTTTTGTCGTCCTCTGGTTAAATTTATTGCTTACAATACATACTGGTTGCGGGTATAGATAACTTAGCAAAATAGTTGAGTTATACATGGTAGATGGATGAACTTCACATAACACATCTTATAAAAGTGAAAAACATTCCGATACGGCTAATGGGGAAAGAGATCGGTTTATTACTTTGCTGACCTCTCGTGATGTTTTTGAATATTCAATAGGAATTTACTGGGACTGGGGAACTTGGGGCTGGACCATACCAGCTATCATTTCTCCGGTCCAGTTTGGAGGCCATTGAGGAGGCATGCCGGCCAGCGGATTCATCGCCATCGTGATCGGAGTACGGAAGGACGTCTGTGGTCCGGGAATGAGGGGCAATCGAGCGGGAGGTGTGTCAGGGAGAGCAGGACGGAGTGGTGGTTGTGGAGCGAGGGACTGAAATTGTAGATGATATAAACTTGGTGGGGTAGGTTGATAACAGCCTCAATTTGCAATTTTTGTTTATAGTAGTTACATGTACGAATTGTACGAATTGTAGAGTTCGTACAAAAATATCTTTGATAGGTTTTTTTTATTATTAACATGAGGGCGAGGGCGACTTTACCTGGGCGACCTCTATCTACCGTTTTTGTAAAGGTTTGTGATTTTTTGATATTTGAACTGCTGGAATATGCTATTTGTGAATTTCTTTGTTTCAACACTGCATGCCGCAAATTTCATGCATTTAAAATTTTTGCTCAAAAGTGTAGAGTTCAACAGATCTACTAGACCTTGAAGAGCACTACTTCAAAAGTGTAAATTATAGTTTCTATTGTAATCGTAAAAATTGCGCTCACTGAACAACTGCGCGTTCGGAATTTTAGCGTTGATTTCCGCTCCAATAAACTGTATATTTAGGGCATTTATGAATAGTCTGTTTAGCGGATCATACCGGAGGCTGAGACTGGCGACGCTTCCGGCACTGCGCAGCAGAAGGAGCCGCCGTGGAATTGGGCACGGCCATCTGCGGCTGAGCGATGGTGCCGGCGTATTGAGGCGGCGGCACAATACCCGTGTGCTGGATGTGCTTTGGGTTAGGAGGCATCGGAGGCTGAACGGGAAGTTGAACAGGAGGCTGAACGGGAGGCTGAAGAGGAGGTTGAACGTGAGGCTGTGGAGGAGGCTGTGGAGGCTGTTGCTGTACGTGGTGCATGTGCTGCGGGAAGTGCTTGAGGAAATCCAAGAGCTGGTAGACGCCGTAAGACTTGCAGAATCGCCTACAACGGGGACTTTGATTTGCATTAGTTTGCATTATTTATTTGCACTTACTCAGAAACGACGTTCCAACTGGCTTCCAAGTTCTGGATCCGATCTGGAAAATGATTTTATTTTTGCAAGGATAAAATAAACGGAAAGACGTACTGGTCATCATCGATTGTTCTTGATGGAAGCTCTCCATCATGACGCGATTTTGTTTCTGGACTTCGTCGAGGCTGGCGATCCTGTTCAGACTCCTAAATTTTTTCATTTACGATGTTTGTAATATAAAGTCGTTTTCAGACAGAGAAATCCATTCTGTCTATTTTATTTCTTATTTTAACGCTTATGAAGTGTCCATTTTGAATTTGAATATTTGATTTATAAAAATTTGTCGCTTTTATTACGATAATTTACATCTAAGAACAGAAAATAAACTACTGTTTCTTTTATTATTTTTTATCCAATATGGTAATATCATATTTTCAATTTTCAAATATTCTAATTTTTCACGTTACATTATTTTTGTGAATTTTATGATTCGATTCTTTTAGTTTCCCAGGTCGTATTAATGACAACCGAATTATGGTTTATTACAATTTATTAAATATTCCGGTTTTTTCAACTTTTAGTAGGGGCCAAGAAGTAGAAGTTGGAAAAATATGAAACCCTTAAAAATCGTTTTACTCGGGAATCGGTTTCAGGATCGATTAACTGATGATCCTGAAGGTAAATGTGCTACAATTCTTGAATTTTCCATTTTGATAGATCAAAGAGATCGTTTTCATTTTTTAACATTCAATTATCGTTTTCAATTATTTACATTTTAAAACGCAAAAAGGACAATCACGTAAATATTTGCCGATATTCTACTTTCTTCGTTACATTACATTTTAAAAAACATTTTTGGGTGAAAGAATTAGACGTTGCCTAATAAATGGCTTGATTTCCTTACACTCTTAGGTCGTGTTCGACATGCTCCACTCTATTCTCGATCTTGGAAGCACCGGTTGGCGGACTGGATGGAGTATTGCACGGAGCGTAGGAGCTCAACTGCTTTACACGAAGCTCCAGCTCTCTTGTCCTCTCTCTCAGCCTCTGGTTTTCGTCCACTATCCTAAACAAAGTCCATAGATTGGAGAAGTGGAGAAAAGAACAACTTTTTGTATGTTGCAACGTTTCCCTTCCCATTGCTGTGATTCATGTAGACGTCCTTCACCTCGGTCAGGAACTCTCGCTGCTTCTCTACAATCCCGTTTTGGTCCTTCAGGTGGAGGTTGTTGTTGTTGAACTAAAGGGAACATGAACCTAGCGAGCGGGTTCTTTGAATTCTTAGTACCACTTCGAAGTGGCAGTAGATTATTTGAAGAGTGGCTTCAGCCTCCTGCAAACGTCGCATGTTCCGTTCGTTTTCCTTTAGGACGAATGCATACTTCTCGGTCAACTTTGAGTGCTCTCTTAAAAGGAAGAAGTCATTTCACTCGCAGGATACGGTAGCTTGCCTCTTAAGTGTTTTGCTTTCATTGGAGTCGACCGAATGCGAGCTACTTGGCGATGTCTGAGGCCTATAATAAATAGCAACAGTAGTGTAAATTCCAATAGTACATAAGGCCCTACGTGTTGACGTTAGAAGGCTCATCGTCGCCGTTTTCATTCATGGTGATCGGACCGGAATCCATTGATTGATTGTAATCTTCTAAAGCGATTTCAGGGAATGAATTACTGCGGCATTCAGGTTAATGAGGCAGAAAAAGATAGTGGAAAAATATCGCGCTTATATACTTCGGAATACAATGAGGATTACTTCAGTAGCTCCTCCCCAGGAGCTACAATACACAGCGTTAGCGATGAAATAGACTTACAGAAAAGTCGTTGTTTTAAGCCAAACTTGTTGTTTTATGGTCTGCACTTTAAACTTACGGCAACGTTTAATTGAGACCAAATAAGATTGACCTATGACAAAGCCATACTTTTAATCGTAGATTCGCCCTTTTCTATGCGATTGGTCATACAAACATAAACATGTAAGCTGTATCGACGCTCCTTGACCTGAGGGGAATTGACATGTAAGGGCAGTGCAATACGTATCTGATCTATGACTAGATCTGACTGCAAAGAAGCAACTGTAATTCAGTGGGACGTTCAAGTGAGGATTTTTGAACCAGCAGTCAACAATTAACATACGAACTTACAAAATACGTAAATAAAAATGTCACCTATTCCAAGTAGTATTAAGAATCCGCAAAACCGTTTTATTTATTTTTGAGTCAGCTTTTTTATCACACTAGTGGAATAACATACTTTAACATTTTAATACTTTAAGAATCTCTCGTATTCTAAAATGTTGATTTCAACACGCTTTATCAAAAATAAGTTAACATGGAAGGCTGACGAAAATAAAAATCGTCCTGCAAACGAAAAGCGAAAGGCTGTCTTGAATAAATCGCTCCGATTTGGCCCGATTGAACACTAATGCGCCATAGGGATGTGATTAATTCAAGAAACGTGTGAAGAAACGAGAAGGACTGAACGATCAAGATCAAGGGGGTGAGTGAGCTTCGACTACCAAGTGTGAAATTCAAATTCAAAGAAGCAAAGCTAATTAAGGACACGGCTCAAAATTTATTTCTTAACGCTTATTTGTGTTTTTACCGTTTATAAAGCTTTGTCAGTATTTTTGTCAACATTTTCCTTTAGTCATAAATTAAGAAATTAAATTACATGTGTAGTCGTTATGATTTGAACTTACCTGCTGCTCTTGTCTTATTTACTGACTCTTGATAGAAGTTACCCGAGGTTCTTTGCCTGATTACCTGCTAAAAAGTCAGTTACAAAAATAGTCAATCTTTAATTGCCCTTTGAAGAACTTTCAGTACGCTGATACACATTTGGCCTGGTTAGAATATGAGCTCCAACTAGTATGGCCACTTAAAGAATTGGTGAATGATGTGGAGTACTTCCAAATGCAAATCGAGAAAGCCTCCTCAATATATCTATAGAAAACATAGAGCACAGGTCCTCTTTAGGCTGTTTTTAGCAATTGAAAAAGAATGTAATGACGTTAGCAGTTCTCTATAAATGCTGCTTACTTTTTATATTTTTAGAAAGGCGCCATTTGTCGTATGTCGCAACACTCATTAACACCGTTCTTCGAACATGTCACACCTAATGATGACCCTTGGGAACCTGCCCACATTTCCAACATCCGATTATGCATATGCAAGTGTTTCCTAAACACCAAGAATCATACGGTAGAGCTAAATCCGAAAGAAAACTCGCATTTCTCACGAAATCCATCAACGGATTACCATGTCCCGAGGGTTGAAACGGACGTGCCAACTTGGTGGATTATGGATGCATTTAGAATTCCATGCCCTTCAATCTCCATTAAGCCGCATACCGTATCAGAGATCCACTTTCCATGCACTGAGTCGTGGAAATTGCTGTTTACGCAGGTTTTGTGTAAACGTTGCGAATTTATGGCCAATTTTTAACCAATTGCCGATGACGCATACGGTAGATCACCCATAATGATTTTGTTTTGTGTGGAAAATTGGATCCCAATTAGTTCGGCGAAACATCCAGTTTAAATCGCGTCAATTATCTATTGCGTGGAAATGGCTTCTTCTTGGACATTTCCGATAATCGTAGGTTCGAAATGAGAGGAAGTTGTAGTCAAACGATACAAGAAGGATGGCTACGTAAATAAGAGTAACCTTTATTAGAAAAACGGTAACAACGCAGGGCTTCTACATGTGACCATGCATCGGATACACATATAGTGGCTTTGTTTTCCTCGGGAAAATCGCCTTCTTGGGCATCAAAAAACAAAACTGCTCCCGTTGCCATGTGAAAATAACATGAAAAATTTCTCAGGTCTAGTGTGTCAGCAATTACTTGTGTGAGAATTATCAGAAACTATTACACTTCCGGAATGGGCCTTTTTTCTATGTATGATTGCCTAAGGTCCACCCAAAAATTGTATCCTTATTTTGTTTTGCAAATTTTATAATTGGTTCAACAACCAAAAAAAAACGAAAAATCCTAGAAGACCCACAGCCGCTTAATGAAGAATCTCTTGTTACCTTTTTAAGCTCTTTTTAAGCTTAATGCAAAAATTGCTTATTTGTGAAAAACTACAAATTAATACAGTAGTGGTTGGAATGAGCTTTCACGTGGGAGAAAACACTGTTTTGTTATTTCTCACAAAAGAATACAAATTCGCTGAATCCTGATCCTATAGCCAGCTAGCCACAAGACCACTACTACAACCGACTGTTGTTACTCATAGGAGCAGCTGTGGCTACAAAGTCATACTGCCTCGAAATGTCAAATTCCGCAAAATACAAAGGAAAGCAATTTTCTCGAGAGCTCCAAGTATTGGAGAGATTGAATGTTCCCATTACATAGTGATCTCTGTGCTCTTTTTTCTATATAGAGCTTATAAACTATGACATTAAATCAAAAACTATAATAATCTGTGTTGATAGCGCCACGTTCCAAATTTTCCAATGTTTTGTTCTTATTTTTGTCCCTGGTCCGCTTGAGAAAAACTACTTCTTCTCTTTTATTACACTCACTTAAATAAACACTCATTTTTTAGTTTGCTAAAAATGTTAGCTGGAAAATGATTCAAATCTTAAACCTTTGAGAAGTTTACAATTTTTCCAAGTGCAAACCTGCAGGATTCAGAAAGAACGCGCGATCCGAAAGCGTAGGAAGAAGGCCATAAGAAGAACCGAAGGAAGACACGGCCGTCCACCGAAAACAAAACACCCTTTTATGAGAGCTGGCACCGTCGCGCAACCTGGACGGCTGCAACAAATCGGAAACTTCGACGACGGCTGCGCGCCGGCCGGAGGAGGAAAGCGCGCGATCAGCGACTGAATGTCCAACTTTGTTATGCACCGGGCCCCGTCGGGCGATCAGAAAAGTATTGATCCAAAGCTGGGTTGTCGTCAAAATTTTGTTATCGTTTCACAAAAGACAGAAGGAGCCCGATCCAAACGTCCGAATAAAGACCTTTCCACTGGTTCGGGTCCCACAGCGAAAGCAGTGTACAGACATTTCCTTTCCCCGCCTGTCTCTATTGCACCACTATGAGCATACGGTGGAATGCGAGTTACATGGTCGGGGCTTATTAATTTTCCTTGAGAACTCTGAGCATCAGACCTCGTGGTTGAAATCAGCCTTAAGGAAGCGAGGGAGGGATGGTTCGTCGTTTGAATTAGATTTTTGGTACATCCAATAAATAATAAAAGCAAGAAAGGGAGTCTATTCATACCCCCAAAAATTCCAGTAAAACTTTTACCAAGCCGGAGGACATTACGAATCGTCATACTGTTTATCTTTGTTTTCTTACTGTACACCTTTCACCTAAAGAATGGAAGTAAAGCTGCACCAATTGAAGCAGGACAACAAGACCGAAAAACAGATTTACGCAGAAATTAAACCGATCGCGGACTCCGATATCTGAACCCTTTGGTCAGCACGCAAAGACACAATTCTGCACCGCGCATTTTGACGCAAACACCATTGCGAATTCCAGCTTCTCGTACTATTAATACGCATTGCTTAATCCGCAAAAGCACGCAGCTGCACACAAAAGACGAACGTGCCTCTCTGAGTAATTGAAAGCACTACCGTAGGCGTTTTCACCTCCGGCCACTCTCCCGCGACTCCCATAATCTCCCCAGTGCCAGGGACCCGCCAATGACCGCTGTGGAATCACGCGATGAGTAACTCGGCGGATGGTCACACGGTGAGCTGTTCATAGGGCTTTAATGCATCAGCGTGTGATCATCCCCCTAGGAGGCCAGAGCCACGTCACTGGCACGCCGATTGCTACTGATGAGGTGTGCAATTAGTGCGTCGTCGAAAGGCACATGACCTTCGTTGTTTATTAAATGATTTGCGAACGAAAGGGCTCTAAGTTCAGCAACACCGTTAAGTGGCAAGGGATGCACGGTTAGCTGAGAGAATTGTTAGTTGACAAGAGTATAGAATACGACAATGCAAAAATTGAATCTTCTCTACTCGAGGCTGGATCTCTCTGCTAGAGGCTTCAAACAGACTCTGGAATATCCTGTTTTGGTGTCCATGTATTTCTCGGTGTGCGGTTTTCCTTTATATTAGATTCCGCAGAACGCGATAAGGAAGTGAAAAAATTGGCATCTGGTTAGCTGATAGAATTGGTATATGACAAGAGTGGTCTCTGTTATTATGAAACAATAAATTGTATCTTCCCTGCTCGAGGCTGAATCTCTCTGGAACTTATGCAGAGCTAACGGACAAAAATATAACGAAAACTTCGTTTAGCTATGTAAATCTGCCTTTATTGGAATCCACTTTTCAACCGGTGCGTCTCTGAAGCTCCCATGAGAGTCACACGACCTTCCTTGTTTATTTATTAATAATTAGCAACAAGACTAGCACCACCTCTTCTCGGAGGACCGGTTGGCGTTGGAAGCCTAAGGCGCGATTCCTCCGCTGATGAGTCGATATTGTAGGTCCTTGGTGTCGTCAAACATTTGGTAGTGACTCAGCGTTGGGAACGAATAGTTCTTCGTGGAGTGGAGAAGGCTTGCGCACTCCGTTTCACAACATTTGAATCCGATCTGAAGTGCGGGAAAATAAGAACGCTTTTCTATATCCAAAAGGAAGAGTGACTGCCACCACACTCTAAAGATGTTAAAATTCCATGAAAGGAGCAAAACAACTTTTCACGCCAACTGGAGAGTGAAATAAGCACCTTATCATCATGAAGGCTGAACAAAGAAAAAGTACGGTTGGCCTCATATCGCTGTGGCTGCCGATTGATGTCGTCCTAAACGGAACCTGTAAGCTATCCGGGAATGCATAATATCACCAGAAACTTCGAATGACAGTAGAGACCGTTCAGGGAGTTGCAAATCCCGAAGGGAATAAAGCAGAACTGCGAGCCAAAGTTAGCGCCGGCGATGCTGACGAAAGTGTTGACCTAAACGGTGTTTTTGTTTTCGGTGATACAAAGGTCTCTGGAAAGATTACGAGATATCCGATAGGATGTCCCAGGTACTCCGTGGTGTTGGCGCAATAGCCACCCAGAAGAGCTTTGCGAGTGATGGGCGATCCCAGGGAGTAGGCAAGAATTGCAACCTTTCGTTGCGTGTACTTGTTTACGGCCGTGATGAGTCGACGGATCTGAAAAGGCTGTAATTGCAAATCTGGAAAATTTATCCGAAAAAAGCTACAAAAATAATTATTACATATAGGGAAACTTGTTATAAAGTTAAGTGGATCACAATCTGAGGAGCGATAAGCGGTTTCTTTGTTTAAATAACAATTGTTTACAAGTGGTCCAGACGGATTTCCCATATGTTCCTCATGATCGCCGTTCCTTGCAGCGACGCCGAAGTTTCAAGTGCATTGCAGGAAATTTAAAAGACATTAACAACTATCATTGGCAAAAATAAGATTCTAGAAATGGTTAAATGAGAAAGCCTGTTATGAACATTAGAAAATTTGCGGTTTCTTTGTTCAGAGCCGCTTTGTTTACAAGTGGTCTAGACGCTTTTCCATATGTTCCTCATTATGGTATCTCAACGGTCGGCGGCGACACCAAATTCTTTCGAGCGCCGCCAACCCGCCGTCGGCTGTTTAGCATAATCGGAGCGGCGCAAAACGGACGCGGATCTGTAAAGCGAGGGACGTTCTCATCATGCATTTCCTCTGTTGGCGACCACATTGCTTGCAAGTGAAGAGCTTTTGTTTGGCTTAACTGCTTTGTAAAGGGTCTTTTGGCGGCTTTCGGTGAACAATAACGACAGGTGGGATTAGCTTGACTAGCATTAACTTACACCTGCTCATTGCACCTGCTCCTTTCGTCGCACGTCAGAAATAATGTGGTTTAAAGGCGATAACATGAAGTATTTTATAGTCGATTTCAGTAATTTATCCATTTTTTATGTTTTAATAAAAAGTCACGAAAAAAACGAACAAAAAATTAAATACTATTTAAAAAATCTTTGTTCTATAAAATAATTCGACCTCACAGTCCAATCATCAAGTGTACAAAAATGTAATGACACCAGTAAATCACTATTAGGACCAAAGGGCATCTGCTTCATACTTCTTCCTTTCCGAGTTCGAAACCGCGAAGTCTCTATCCCTTCTAATAGCAGATTTTTTTGTGGCAATGTTATATGGGAATGGGTCCAGCAGAAAATTGACGCACCCAAGTGGAAATCTCCAAGGCATAAACATAGAGCACTACTGACGGCAAAGATTCTCTGAATAACTATTCAAGTGCACGATTCGAACTGCTTCGCAACAACGAGCATCGGTTTCCACTCACAGACCTTACCACGAATTACATCACTCTCAATGAAACCGGTGTAGCCGCTTCTCACAAAAACCATCCAGCCTCAAACTCAATCACAACGTCAGTCCAAAAACACGTAAGGTGTGAGAGGCAATATGTCGGGGCCGTGGTATAAGGACCCGTAATGTGACAAAAGAAGCCCTTAACATCGTGAACTTTAGGACTCCCTACCCCTCGGATGAAAACCTTCGACGCTACGTTCCACACTACCATTAACGACTTCATCGTGCACGATAATCTCTGGCTCGTTCCAAATAGAGCCTCACCTACCTGCTTCACGTAGTCGCACTGCATGCGCACGAGGACGGCATATGTCCTCCCGGCATCGCCGTACGTCGTCCCATAGATCTCGGCGCTCGAGTAGTTCCTCTCCATCAAGAAGTCGCGCATCCCAAAAAAACGTTCAACCTTGTCCGTTACTCCATGGACGATGATCACCGGGTCCCGCTCCACGGGCTCACCGGCATATGTCCTTCCACCAGTACTGGCTCCAGGGCCGAGGTCGATGCGCTCCAAGGACGCACGGACGTTTGGACCGAAGGAGTGATTCAGGAAGTTGTTGAAGTCGGTCGTAAAGGTCCCTTCAGAGAAGGGGAAGAGAGTTAAGCAGACAAAGGTCACCCACATCCCGACCGCAGCGATTGAATAACCGCTATAAGCAGTCCTGCACCAATGGCCACCGTGTTTATATTGAACATTTGGCGCCCCACTGAAGACGATTTATCGGCGCTGTCATACAGCTATCATGCGCGCAACAACCCATTTTCAGTAAAGCAGGAAATGTTCTACTCCCATAAATAAAAGAAATCTTATCACAGTTCTTAATAATAGTTAATACATTCCTTTCTTACATTTGCAAATGACCCACTTCTACTACAAAGGTGTTTACAGGCTCGAGACGATGAGCCAGCTGACGACGAAGTAGAAGAGGAACACTGGGTACGTCACTAAGATCTTCCGCTTTTGTGGCTGCGAATCCGATAGGAAGTTCATCGAGGCTGAAATATAGAATATGATAGTCCACATTAATGATTGCAGTTGTTTGCTTACCATATGTGGCCCACAGGAAGCCAGCCGTGGCTAGGGTGAGGCGCAAAACGAGTCCAATCTGGCTGCCGGCGGGGAAAAGGAAACTGATTACTGTGATTCCCATGGCTGATGCGAGTGGTGCCAGCAGGCAATATCCAAGGACGCACAGAGCTTGGAAGAAGGATCTAAAAGACCGTGGAATCAGCCTTGTTAAAATGCATGCTAGCTTACATGACTCCTCCAAGAAGTTTGATGTTCATGGTAACAGCAATCGAGCCAAAGAAGATCAAAATAAAGACTTCCGTAAAGTGGGGTCCTTTGCTGTTGCTGCCGCCCTGTAGTAATCTGAAGTTGACGCTCTTTACAAAAATCATCCAGGACACAATGCACTTACAATGACAGGAAAACGCAGATAAACAGCGGTCCCCAGAGATCCCAGTCCTTGAGCAGCTGCTGATTGTTCTTCGGAATCAGCACATGGAAGAATTTCGCGCTCACTGTCTTCAAATCTCTGTTCTGCAAGCCATAAACGTCGTTCCATAAACTTAAATAACGAAAGCTTACAATAGTGTCCCAAATAGGTTCATCGAGCGTGTTGAAATCTGTGTCGAAGGCTGGCTCGACGGTTGTCGACCTCCGATAGGCAGCAGATGGAGCACCAGCTATATCGCCGCTAAGATTCGCGTATTGCTGCTCACGTCGGGACTGCTCCTTAGCGGCAATCTCCTTCTCGAGCTGCAAACAGCAATAATGCACATAAGTTTAAAAAGAAGTTCAAATTGAAAGAAGCACTTTTCTGGGGATAACTACCACGCACAAAAATGCAAAATAAAGTAAAACAAACCGCTTCAATGTCGACGGCGGCGTTCCCGAAATTGTGGGCACTCATTTCGTCGGTTGCTGGAGCTGTGGGACGAGGAGGAGTGCTCAAGTCGATGAGAGTGTCGGCGGGATTCAGAACGGGAGCTGGAGCTGGTGCAAACGGGTCGGCTGAGGCAGGCGGAGGAGACGAACTGTGCACGGATGGGAAATCCTGAGACATTCACATCAGCTGCCTAAGCTTTCGCTGCAATGAGTGCTTAATGATTACTGCACGAGGAAACGAGACAGAGACTGTAGACGGAAAAGTACACGATGGCGACGAGACACGCCACAAGTCATTTGGAAGGCATGAGTCAGAAGAAAGAAGGCGCGCCGGGAGAATGGATGTGCCTGACGTGTTTGTGAAAGCCAAGAAGGCAAAAAGCGCAAACCTACAAAAGGATTCAAAAACATCATGAAGCTGTGGTTCGCCCTATCTAAAGCCAGGAAACAGTTCGACGAGAAATGCACCCGAAATGCAAACAAAAAGAAATGCAACAGAATATCTGGAAGACGTGCTGAAAACAGGATCGCAAAGTGTATTCGCCTCCAATGCAAAGCTAGACGAAGCAAGATGCTTAAAAACAACATAATATCACAAAGACGTGCTTTTTTCTGCTATGAAGCCTGGAAACAAGCCCGGTTTCTACAAATACAGTAAGAAAGGGGAGCACAAAGTGGATTTCGCCTTCCTTCAGCGTAAAGCAATGCATGAACAGACGAGAAAATAAACGGCTTCCAGAACATTCCCTACTTCAAAGCACGCAAAAAAACTCCGAAATATCGTAAAGCTTGACTCCGTCCTACCCTCCATCACTACAATACAAAACAACGCCAATCCCCTCCAGTTCCAACACACTTCGCCGATCCACGAGCTGAACCAGCGTCATCGCGTCGTCGACATCTTGGCTGTCGGCCAAGTCTCCGATGGTCCTGTGCGGATCAGCGTTCATTAGGAAACCTTGCATCGCTCTGCGTTCGGTCAACAGCGGACCGGCCAACCAGGGAAGTTCCTAAATCGCGCTTCATGTGGATGAAAACGCGGCGGAAATGCGGATTATCGGACGTTACGTGACCATCGCTCTGCTGCTGCTTGTCGGATTCTACTTCTTGGGTGGACGGAACCGATCTCCAGAGACTTCTGTGGAAGAAGAAGTTGTCGAGAAGAACGATGCGTTTACGGTGAAGCCGCGAAGAACCCACAAGGAGTAAGTATTTTCACTATTTGTTGAAGTAGATTTATGCAGAGTGGAAATCGGCGAAGTAGTGTAGCGCGCTATTGACTACTTTGAATCATGTTTTCACTCCATTCTTGGATATATTGAGATTTACGGTAGTTCCAGCCTAGGGGAGGAAGGGGAGCGGAAGGTGGGTAGGAAACCACTTCGATTGCCTTGTTTTTACATGTGAGGTCAGCTTTCGAGTTTGATTTAAGGAAGATGAGAGTCCTTCCAAGTTCCTTGTATTAGAGGACCTGTGGCTGCTGTCACCTCATACATATTTATACTTTCAGCAATGGATGTACGATGGAGAAATGCTTCGACTTTTCGAAGTGCAAGGATGTCGACAATCTCAAAGTATTCGTTTACCCTGACACGCCCTCTGGCTTCGACGTCGAGTCCTCTACCTCAGCTACTCATTCCGTCGTCTACTCAAACATCCTCAGGGTCATCCGAGAAAGTCCCTTCTACACAAACAACTCTTCAGAAGCGTGCCTCTTCGTGCTGAACATCGATACAATCGACCGCGACTTCAGAAGCCAGAACTACGTCCAGGACATCGGCCATCTTATCAAGAATCTTCCGGAAGATCTGTGGAACGGTGGCAAGAACCATGTTATTCTGAACCTCTACCACGGAACCTTCCCTGATTATGCTGACCAGAATCTGGGATTCAATATTGGGCAGGCCATGGTCGGGAGAGCAAGCTCAAGCTCGGAGGTAGGAATATAAGTCCCATTTCCAGAAAATCCAATTTGATTTTAGACCCTTAACTACGGTTTCGACTTCGGATTCCCTCTCTTCCACAAGGAACACCCTATTAGATCGGCCTCTGTTCCCAGGAAGAACACCACTTCACATCGCATAATGCTCAGTTTCAAAGGAAAACGGTACGTCTATGGCATCGGATCAGAAACCCGGGACTCCCTTCACCACCTCCACAACGGACAAAAGTCGATAATGGTCACCACATGCAAGCACAACAACGACTGGATGAAGTTCAAAGACTCTCGATGCGAAGAGGACAACGCACAGTACGACAAGTGGGACTATGAGGAGCTCCTGGCCAATTCGACCTTTTGTCTTACGCCTCGAGGACGTCGCCTAGGGTCGTTCCGCTTCTTGGAGACCCTCAGAGCCGGCTGTATACCTGTCGTGCTGTCCGACAACTGGGAATTACCCTTCTCCGAGGTGATCGACTGGTCAGAAGCGGCACTGACCGCCTCTGAGAAGGACGTCCTCCTCATCAGTGATATGCTGTGGGACGTCACTGTAAAGAGAATCCAGCACATGCGAAAAAGAGGGACGGTCCTCTACCACAAGCACTTCTCAAGTGTTGAAAAAATCGTTCGGACCACGTTTGAAGTAAAGATTCCCGGGGAGACATCTTCTAAAGCCGATAACTTTTAGATGATATTTGAAAGAATCCGTCGTCGCGCGAATAAGCCACCTCGGCTGTCAACAAAGTTCAATGGAGTGTCACATGTAGCTTTGAGAGGATCCGCACACCTTCACGGAACTGAAGCCGTAGTGCTGTGCAACTCAAAGTACTCGAATAGGATTAACAGGATAGTCACCTCGTTGAACAAAATGGACAACATTACTTCGGTGAGTTCATGAAAATAGGATTAACAGAAAATTTAGCTTGTGTAGAAGTATGAGAACGCAGACCATCAGCAAAAAAATAGCCACTAAAATGCCATTATAAAAAATCCAATCTTACAAAACAGAACGATATGGGTCAGTCAGGCCAAGCTGTTCCCTATCACTGTCGACACTATCGACGGTAAGATTTTCGGACCACATTCAAATGTTTCAAAAATATCGAAATACATATTATGTATGCTTTTTAAACTAAAATGAGCTAAACGCGTGTTTTTAATATATGAAAACAAGTGCGATATTCTTTGTTATGCTGAGCTTTCCCGGATTTACGCCAAAAATACCTGAAAAAACAACCTTGAAATAGGAAGATTAGCATAATAGTCACATTGTATTTTAGCGGACGACATTGCTAGCGGACAAAAATAAAATAATTTAGAATAGAACTTTACAGCACTGACAAACTTCGTGTTCCTTAGAATTGACACTGGTCATTCGGACACCAATTTTAACGGTTAGACTGAAATATGAAGACTGTAAAGGGAAAATTTTCTATATCGCAATACATATATAAAAGTGAGTCAGTCAGCAAAAATACACAGATAGTAGAATATATAGATTAGCAAAGAGGAGTTCCTGAAAAAAAGAATACAGCAACGGTATTAAATATTTTTCGTTCAAAATTAAGAAGTGAGAAAAATTAAGTCTTCAAAAAAATAAATGCTTCGTTTGTACTTTGCAGGGAAGAATTAAGAAACGGTGTGATCGCATTGAGCTCAACAGAAAAAAAACTCCCTGAGAAACCGTTCCACCTCGACAAACACATTCTCTTTCTTCTCTTTTTTCTCATTCCGCGTGTTTTTAAACCATTTCAACCGTTCGATCATTCTCCCCACAAAGAGCATGCGTGCACACACATCTCTCATCCCATTTCTTTAAGATCGTCGTACTTTGGCCGTCAGCTCGTGGTCAACCTCCAGAAATCGAAGCCTTCAAGTCGGCTCTGCCCCTTTCTCTTCACATCGTGCCAGAAACGGTAGAACACCATGTCCCTCTGATTTAAAAAAAAATACACATTAAGAGCACTGACGAGTTCCTACGTATCAGGACAAATAAGACTGCAGACTTTCTGCTCTTCATAGATGAAAGGGTCCAAATCGCCAAGAAGGACATGGTAACGTTGCACCAGTCGCTCCTGTCGTCACCAAATCGCTTCGTCAGTTGGCATTCAGTCGGCCTTAAGGTATGCCAATTACAAAAGAACGACGACCGCTTAACGTTAATCCTTAGATCAACGAATCACCGCTGGGATTACTAAATTTCGCGGCAGTCCGTCGGAGCATCGTTTCTGAGTACTTCCACTGGCTTCCTACAAATGCTCGGCAATGGGCCGATAAGGGCATGAGGCATTGCCATGCCATCCTCTTCAACCTTATGATGATCGACATCTCCATGGCTGGAGCCGATGTGGTCAGTCCTGTCCCCCCAGAGCAGTGGATGAAAGTTCGCAATTATTCCATTTGCGCTAACAAGGTAAGCTCCTTGAGAAACTCCTGAATTAAAAGTCGTCCTTCAGATATCGTCGATGCTCTATGACAACAATTTGCAACTCTCCTCTGCCCAATCTTCTTCTACCGACCAATAGGCTGCTTTCTTCACTTCTTCTTGCTCAAACCACTACGTTGCTTACGGGTTCCTCCTCATAACACTTGCCCTTAATTGTTATAAAGCGCCGATAATCAGAGAACAAAAATAAGTCGAATAACAGAGTTAAAATAAGTCTAAGGGTGCATGGTAAGGCCTTCATGTACATATTGGAATGACAATTTTGGAAATGGCAAATCCGCATATTTACATGCTCAGATACGGATTTGTAAAGTCACAGCTAGCTCTAAATGTTTTAATCCTAAAGGGAACATAACAAATATGTTAATTTTCAGTGAAACATATTCGTTCGCGTCTTGGATGCACAAAAATTTTAATTTCAACATATATCCTAATTGAAAATGATTTTGCTGCAACCGTTAACGACAATCAGCTAGCTCCAGACAGATATACAGCGGTAAACCGTCTGCTTCTTTTTCTGCTTAATTCCCTATCTTGGAAGAGCATTGTCAAACCTCAAAAATGAGCTTACATGTATAATCAAACGACATGCTAACAGACAACAATAAAGCGGAAAATAAAGTCCTTGTTGCTGAAGTCAAGTTGTAACCGATGGCACCTGATGCTCAGTAACCGAAGTCAGGCCTTCATGTATTGGAATGGCGCGTAAATCCGCAATTTTACATTCGGACTTGGAAAGTCATAGCTAGCTTTAAACTTTTTAAATCCGAAAGAGACCATAGAAAATGTGTAAATTTCCAGCGAGTCATTTTGGATACATTGGAATGGCGAAAATTTTAATTGCAACATATGTTCTTATTTGAAATGATTCGCAACAACAAAAATGGCCACGTTAAAGATAGATATACATATGCCCTACGACGTTACCATAGAACGGGTAAACCGTTTGCTTCTTCTCTTTGCTTAATTCCCTATGTTGGAAGAGCATTGTCAAACCTCAAAAATGACCTTACAGTAGTAAACACCAACTGTATTTTTTCGGTCAACGAGGTTGGTGCTCAAAAATGTGGAGTACAAAGCAATTCACTTATACTGCCTTGAATCAAAGAATGATATTAATAAAACTGCCAAAAACGACTGCCAAAAATAAAAGAAAACGTACAATTTTACATTTTTAAAACAATTGCTCTAATGCAAACTTTAAAGTAAACAAACATGTCCTGAACAACATCATGGCAGGTAATCTTAGTGATCGATGTGCCCAATTAAAGAATAGGTAAACACCAACAGTATTTTTGGTCAAAGAGGATGATCTTCAAAAAAAAGGACAAAGCAATTCAGTTATACTGCCCTAATCGAAGAATAATATTAATAAAATTTGTGGTCAAGACAGCTAAGACGACGGCTTGATAAGACGACAGCCAAAAATGAAAGAAAATGTACAATTTTATAACCGGTATGTATTTTCAAAACAATACAGCTAATGGAGACTAACACGTAAAGAAATGTGTCCTCAACAACATCATGCTAGGTAATTTCTTCACAAGAAAATACGCACAGTACAGTTTGACCAAAGAGATGATGACTGCAACTCTGGTATTCAAAAATCAATTCGTTACATAAGGTCTAATAGGTCCTAGATCTAAGAATCAGCCCATTTCCATTCTTCAGTAAAAGTCGTACTTGAGATATCATGGATGCTAAACAACGTCATCCTGCAACCGGTAACACCCTGCTTCTTCTCCTCGCTCAATTCCCCTCAGTTCCTTCCCATAGCACCCATACCTTTAATTGTTATAAATCGCCGGTGCCGAGTCACGGATCGTTACCGAACGGGTTCCCTTTTCCTAACGGCTTCTCCAGAAGTCAACGAACACACGACCCTCTTCCCTTCTCATCAGTCTCCTGTCATTGACCGTAACGGAACGTCGCTCCTCTGGGGGTACGTGGTCCTACGATGTTTGTTTTTGGTTCTTCACGCGGATCTGAACCTCTGGAACGGGGACCAGAAGCGTCCGCCGCTGTAACAAAGCCCCCAACGGAGAAGCCAGCTGACAACCAGAACGCCCAGGGACAAACCGAACGCCAAACAGAGATAAGGATGATTTGTGGGCATCGGTACATCACTATTTACGTTTCGCTCTCCTTTTCGTCCTTTCTTGCGTTTCATAAAAACCTGATTAGTTAGACGGTGTGATAAGCGAGCATTTCCTGCGCCGTGGCTTCGCAAACATAGTATACCGCGAGAGGCGGAGTTAATTAACGTTAGCGACGACGCTGAAGATGGCGAAGTTTCGCGGGGACCAAAACGGGTTCCCCACCGGGTCTTCGGCGGCCTTTCGCGAAGGCGACGTCCCCGCGGTGATTTAGTCGCTTTCGCGGACGCAGAAGCGGCCGATGAAGTCACACCTTCGGATCGGCAGCTTCCCTAATTAGTCGTCCCCTGTTTGGGGTTGACCCCGCTCTCCAAGGTTCTTGAGGGGTTGCTCCGCGTTTCAGGTGACGAAATGCGCGCCTTGTGAAGTGTTTGTGGGCACTAAGTGTTTGGAGCCCAAGTTTCCATTGTTGCCGAAACCCGACTGAAGAGGTTTTGTGCCTAAGAGTCTCGGTCAACCTATTCTTGACGTTCTACTTCCTTCCTGGCGGTGGGGGTGGCAAAGTGTGAAAAAGATGAATCGTAAACAGCGGTTGCGGAGAAGCCCGAAGGCGTTCTTCTCTCCACTTTTTCACGCTCCGCCGTGTGCTTTCCTAATTCGCGCCGTTTGTTTTCTCCCGTTCAGTGATCAATCGTCGTTGGGGGCGCCGACGATTCCACGCCCGATAACTTTGTTTTTCTTTGCGCCGCGTGGCTCCAAACCTTTTCGTGTTTTTATCAATAGTCCGATTGGATTAGTTGCGAAGCCCAAATTGGGTCAGTCGTTTTTCGACGTTTGAAACCACTTTGACCGCTCGGCGACTCCTCCACGATTAAGATCACGACGCTAATGCGGAGTGCAATATAAGTTTAAAGTGGATCGAATCATTACCGTACTTCGCTTATCTGATTTATGGTGACAACAGCGAAAGTGCATTGTTCCCATATGTTTCTCTTTGCCTTGTGTTAGGCTTGCGCTGGCCACGTCTCCTTCTTAGGATTCCGACCGATTGTTGGTGCGCGAAGAATGCGCCCGCTTTGAGACAACACACGTTGACAGCCCGGAACCAGAAGGCATTAATCTTCACCCCTGTTCCATCGGCAATGATCACTTTCGCTTTCGTTTCGCTCAAAAAACAAAGTGGCCTTGCTCCACTGACTCGGTGATCTTATCACTTTCGGGCAGCTGTGCTCGCATAACCAAACGGTTTATTTGGAAAATTTTTGAGATGGGAATTTTCTCCTATTTGTTCAAAAGTCCGCAAACTGTGAGGAGAAAAGCAGTAGACGGTTATGCAAACACAAAATGAGCTCTTTCAGGAGTCGGAAATTTTAGATTGCAGTAGGTTTCGCTTGTAATTTCTGCCTTTCTGCGTATGTTTCTGCGTAGAGTCGTAAAAGTGCGGTTCATTCATATTTTCAGCAAGTTTTGATTGCTACCACAATGACCAGATTGTTTCTGGTCAAGAATGCCAGGAACTATCTGTATTGGTAATTTTAGCTTGAAATTTCTGGAAATTATAAAGCATGAAAGGGGCGGTATGGAGGCTCACAGGTTACATGTCGACAATTTATGTAGTATTTTTGTCAACGGTTGATGGCAAAAACATGTTGTTAAATGTGTTTACAGAAAAAAGTTCTGATTTGCAGCAAAAGAATAAGCATTACCAATTTAAAATGATTAATATTTCTGCCATTTTAATAAATGCGGTTATTTTTGGAGATTTTGAGGATTGTGGTTTTTCCGTTAGAGCAGATTATTTTGAAAATTTTCGCTCTGCCGTAAACGTAAATTTTAAAATTTATTGTGAATAACTCATTTCTAAAATAGGTGTGGAAAATGGAAAATATAGGTTCATTAACTGCTAACTCACTTTTGCCAACCCATATGATTTTGCATTTTTATTTAAGTAGGCACCACGCGAATTTGATGAATTGTATTCGACATCGTATTTGAACATGAAATAAAGTGAATATTGTCCGAATATTATCATTACTAAATTTTTGACGGTAGGGAGCATTGTTCTCGTGTCATTGGGATTTCGTTTAATTGTTCAAACTTCAGAAAACTCCGTAAGTGCATAGTACAAACTTTCTTCTTTAACTCAAAAAATTTGTCATCGATAATATTGCACATTCTAACATTTTTATTCACCAAATTTTTGTGTAATGAGCTTTAATGTACCTTATTTTATTAAGCGCGCAAAATTTTTGTTACGTTGAGTTATTATCTTCATTAAACACTTCACAATAGCATTCCAGTGTGTAAGAGAGAAGCACGCTAAGACGCCATAAATCAATCTGTGGTCGAACTTCTCGTTTATTATATAAGTGATCGGCTGCCGATACTTCAAAGTGCGCGTCATCGAGAATTGGAATTTCTGGTTCTGACAGCCAGCTGAAGAACCCAGTCGCGGCGACAGTATGCCCCGTCTAGGTCGCTCAAGTGCGGGTTTCCCGGAAATCGTTAGAACTCCTCGTTTACGACCGTTGTAGTTTCAGAAAACTGGCCGCTTCCCTGCGACTAGCTCTTCCACTCGCCTAAGCCGAGACCACTCATGATGGCGAAGAAGTGGGGTGGTCTTTCCGCGATGTACGGCTTTGCCGACCGCGTCGACATTCAACTCATGCTCATAGGTCTGTACTGTCTTTGCATTCTTTAAGGATCCGTGGCTCAATTTTTGCTGCTAGGGCCCACATACCTCTTCTCCGAAATTATCTCTCTCTCTTAGGCCTTATCCTGGCGTTGGTCCAAGCCGTCTTGCCCCCGTTCGTGTGGCTCGTGATGGGCGACTTCGTCTCTCTGTCCATCGAACGCGAGGAGGTCAAAGTGAACAAGACGAAGACGCTGGTCCTGTTCGAGGAGTCGCTTCTCGGAGATCTGAACGCGACTCTTCCCACAAATCTGGCTACGCGCCAGTCGGCTATCGACAAGGAGTTTGAGGAGTCTGCGACTCCCGTCTTCATCGCCATGCTCACCTTGTCCATCGCCACGTTTATTTCAGCGTTCTTCCAGGTGAGTATAAGGCCTAAATTTTGATTATTGCACTTTTCTGAGATCTAAGATGTACTCTTGAGTGTATGATTTCAAACGCGCTATTATGTGCCGAAATTCCATGACATCAAAATTTTCCAATTATAATCAGCTTTTTTATAATTAGCCCAATGATTTCAAATTTCTCATTGGTAGCGATTTTTGTTAGTGTTAATGTTATCGTACAGTTTATTTTATAACATTTTAGCCTACATTGTTTAGTATTTTCAGGACAGATTCCAATTTTTGTGCAGCAATTTCTCAAATTTCACGTTTAACATTTTCTCTAGTAAATTACATTGAATCCTTTGCAGGTGCACTTACTCGTTTTGTCTTTCCTTTTTTATATATACTCGAGTGCTTCTCCGCTTAATCTGGTGAAATTAATTCATTAATTTAAAACAACGTATCAACGTATTCAAACAGTAAAAAGCGGAAACAATTTCCTGGATTTTATTTGCAATTTTTGATGTGTGACGTCTATTTTCATTTTTCTTTCTTTCTATACTTAACACAAAAAATGAGTTGCTTGACTGCATTGCATTTGTAAAACGTTTCGAGCATTCGACCCTTTAGCGCCTCGCCTGGGAAGTGTCCGGGATCCGCCAGGTCTTCCGAGTCAAACGGGCCTACATCCGGAAACTCCTCCACATGGACGTCTCGTGGCTGGAGTCCCGACACTCCGGCCAGGTCGCCTCGATGCTACATGAGTAGGTAATCGGTGGCGCAGATGCGCTAGTAAACGCAGTGCCTAAGGATTTAGTCATGCCGATTCGATCTACCAAGGAATCGCCGACCACTTCCCCATGGTGATCTTCATCTTCTCCTACTTGTTCGTCTCGCTGTCCGTCTGCTTCTACATCCAGTGGGACGTGACTTTGGTGATGTTCCTGGCGCTACCGTTACTTATTGGAACGCGTCTCATCTTCAGCAAGGTAGGTTAATTTCCTACAAAATCAATTTTTGTCGCTGTCTGTCTGTAGCTATGTCCTGGATCAAGTCGTACCGGACCCTAAAAATACATATTTTTAATATTCCACTTGAGACCTTTCCACCGTTTTAACTTTTAGTGGTTCTGCAAAACAATGGACGAGGAGCTTAAACTGCAGAACAAAATGACGAACCTCGTCCAGGAGACCTTCAGCTGCATCCGAACTGTGATCTCCTTCGGTGCACAAAAGCAAACAATCAACAAGTACGAAAAACTCTCCATGGAACACAACCAGCTCACCGAAGAGCGCTTGACGGCTTCGTCCGTCTATGACGCACTGGCTCAAGTGCTCTTGACCGAACTCATCTTCACTGCCGCTCTCTGTTACGGTATGTGGCGAGTAGGCGACGAGAACCCGGGCCGTCTTGCTGCGGTAAGCTCCCGAATGGAAATTAACAGTTTTATATACTTTTGCGGTTAAGCTGGGAATCAACATGCTCTACATGTGTGTGACGTCGATAAGCATTGGGTTCCACATGAACGGCACGACGACGGCGAAGCAGAACGCGGGCGAGATGGCAGCGATCCTTGAGGAGGCGCCGCTCATAGAAGCGGACGCAAATCGCCATCGGGTAGTTAGTTTTTGTATGTTTAAAAAGTTGAAAGACATCTTAAATTTGACAAATTTAAATCGCCAGACAGATGTGCGTCCGTGCGTCACGCCCGAACGTGCGAACTTTTCGAACAAAACATGTGTGGTCCATTTGCAGTGGTACACGAGCTCGCGCGCCACCTCGTTCAGACGATTGGTATTTCGCTTCTGTGCGGCGTTTTGAGCTTTACTGAGAGGGTGTGCCCAGAATGGGCGTAAAAGAGCAAGTTAAGAAAAGTGCTGAAAACCACTACACTGTAGCTGTCAGAGTTTGAAGAGCAAACAATAATTCACAAAAGCAGCTCACAACTGCGACACCACTACGCTACTGTAGGGCCGCCATACTTAAAAAAATAAAAACGCGCTATCAGTACCGCGCAATCTACTCGCATGCCCCGTCCATCACTAATAATAGAAATAAAGTAAAAAATAGTAAGTATTTTAATGAAGAAAAATGTGAACAGTTTGCACTGTTCAAAAATTGCTACCACGCAATCGAATATTCACGAATTAAAGCTATGAGTGTTACATCCGCCGGAAAAAAAATTCAACTTCTACCGTATGTTTTGACCGATAAATCGCATTAAATCGATTTATTGTAATTTCGCGTCAACGCCAAAAATCCATTAAAATTTAAAAAAAAAATTTACTTAAAATTAAATATCAATAGATGAAGACTGCATTAGTAAATTATGAAAATACGCATATTCAAAACGCCACACAAATAAGTTAGCAGTGATCAATGATTAAAGGCGAAAATTTCGTAGCACCGTAGCTAATAAATGCGTAGCACCTTGTGAAACCTACAAAAAGAATTTTAAAAAATTAAAATTTTGAAGTTTTTCTTTTTAGTAATCCTTTTAGTATTTATTATTTTAGCATTTTTAGCTAGAAAAAAATGATTTCTTAAGGCGCAAGACAACAAAAATCGAAGAAATAAAAACTGAAACCAATAACATGAAATTGATATGAATGGCAAAAGAACCTCTAGATTTTTTAGTTTTAGTTAAGCAGAAGGGCAAGGAAGGTGACGGGAAAAAACTGTGAGTGTTACACCCGCCTAAAATAAACATCTTGTATGTATGGTAGTGCAACAGAGAAGTTGCATGTACTATATTAAAAGTTCAACTTCTATCGGATGTGCCGACCAATAAATCGCAGTGAATCGTCAGCGCTCAAAAATCCATGAAAATTTTTTTAATACTTTAGTTAAACAGAAATATATGAGAACTGTATTAGTAAATCATAAAATTAATAACCTAAACGATATTAAAAAAGCTTTGACATTAAATACGCATATTCAAAACGCCACATAATAAACAGTTAGCAGTGATCAGTAATTAAACGCGAAAATATCTTGAAAATCGGAAATAAATACGCAGCACCCGGTGACACCTAGTGTTTAAAAAATAAAAATTTTGCAGAATTCTATATTCCGCATATTTGCATCTGCTGCATCCTGTGAGAAAAAAATGCTTTCCTAAGTTAGTAAATAAATTGCTAGTTAAGGTACAGAACAACAAAAATCAAAGAAAAATTGTCCGTGTCAGAAAATGCAGTAAGAGAAAAAAACCCTCATTCAGAGCTATTCTTGTAACTGTAACTATTCGTGTACACCACTCCACAGTCTGTGCACATGCTTCTTGCAGGGACCACCAGTCAAACAGAAGGGCAAAGGTGCCATCTCCTTCAAGAACATCCGATTCGCCTATCCCAGCCGTCCGGACATCGAAGTGCTTAAGGGAATCTCATTTGACGTGGCTGCTGGGGAGCATCTGGCCATTGTAGGATCCAGTGGCTCAGGCAAGAGCACGCTGACGGCCCTAATGTTGCGCTTCTACGACCCGAACAGTGGATCGGTGAGCCGAGGGAAAGTGGAACCGTGGTGCACGTGCAGTTGCAGATCACTTTGGATGATGTCAATCTAAAGCGAATGAATCCGAACGACCTGCGCGCTCAGCTGGGTTTGGTCAGCCAGGAACCGGTTCTCTTCGACGGAACCATCAGTGATAATATCAGATACGGAAGACTGGATGCCACACAGGTTAGCGGTGCACGGGCAGACGTCAGCACACGATGACTCAATTAACGGCGGCGATGATGATTTGCAGAGCCGAACAAAGCGGGTTTCGCTGCAAAAGGGCTTTGGAACATGAGAACAACAAAACTATTACAAGTCACATTAGCTTAATGGTTCCATTACCATTTTCTTTTATTTTCCTTGTCATGGTCAAAGTTATTTCGCCGAAAGCAACCAAAAAGAAAATAAACCAAGGAAATATGAAGGCATGAGGTGAACAGAAAATATAGCTAGCAACAATTAGAAAATAAAAGGTAGGAACAATTTTTTGAAAGACAGAAATAAACAAAATTCAATTTGGCCCTCCAAAAATAACATGGATCTAAACTAACTTCTAATTTATTGTCTTAACTTTTGGATTCACTACTCAAAAGTTTAAAAAATCAGGTAACTCGTCAAAGCTAACTTCTCGCTTTGTAACATGTATTTTTGACTTACCATTTTCATCCTTGTCGTTTTCAAATGAGGTATTAATGTAACCAATCAATCGACCAATACGACCAAAAAACAAAGATATTTGAATTTAAGAAAATTGAAATTTTTGCTTTTTATCGAATTTCAAAATTTGATCCCTGTAATTAATAGGCGGATATCAACGACGCCGCGAGGAAAGCCGAGGCCTGGCAGTTCACAAGTGCGTTACCGGAAGGCATGAAAACTCGAGTGGGAGACAGAGGCCTCCAGCTGTCCGGAGGCCAGAAGCAGCGCGTGGCCATCGCTCGCGCCGTCATCAGAAACCCGTCGGTGATCATCTTTGACGAAGCCACTTCTGCTCTGGACACGAAGCACGAAGGAGAGGTGCAGAAGGCGATTGATGCGGCGAGCCAAGGACTCACAACGATCACCATTGCCCACAGGTAGACAATAAGAATGAATTATTGCA